>CM073445.1:5000-10000 GCA_037074515.1 Mimosa bimucronata
CCCTAAACCCTAAACCCTAAACCCTAAACCCTAAACCCTAAACCCTAAACCCTAAACCCTAAACCCTAAACCCTAAACCCTAAACCCTAAACCCTAAACCCTAAACCCTAAACCCTAAACCCTAAACCCTAAACCCTAAACCCTAAACCCTAAACCCTAAACCCTAAACCCTAAACCCTAAACCCTAAACCCTAAACCCTAAACCCTAAACCCTAAACCCTAAACCCTAAACCCTAAACCCTAAACCCTAAACCCTAAACCCTAAACCCTAAACCCTAAACCCTAAACCCTAAACCCTAAACCCTAAACCCTAAACCCTAAACCCTAAACCCTAAACCCTAAACCCTAAACCCTAAACCCTAAACCCTAAACCCTAAACCCTAAACCCTAAACCCTAAACCCTAAACCCTAAACCCTAAACCCTAAACCCTAAACCCTAAACCCTAAACCCTAAACCCTAAACCCTAAACCCTAAACCCTAAACCCTAAACCCTAAACCCTAAACCCTAAACCCTAAACCCTAAACCCTAAACCCTAAACCCTAAACCCTAAACCCTAAACCCTAAACCCTAAACCCTAAACCCTAAACCCTAAACCCTAAACCCTAAACCCTAAACCCTAAACCCTAAACCCTAAACCCTAAACCCTAAACCCTAAACCCTAAACCCTAAACCCTAAACCCTAAACCCTAAACCCTAAACCCTAAACCCTAAACCCTAAACCCTAAACCCTAAACCCTAAACCCTAAACCCTAAACCCTAAACCCTAAACCCTAAACCCTAAACCCTAAACCCTAAACCCTAAACCCTAAACCCTAAACCCTAAACCCTAAACCCTAAACCCTAAACCCTAAACCCTAAACCCTAAACCCTAAACCCTAAACCCTAAACCCTAAACCCTAAACCCTAAACCCTAAACCCTAAACCCTAAACCCTAAACCCTAAACCCTAAACCCTAAACCCTAAACCCTAAACCCTAAACCCTAAACCCTAAACCCTAAACCCTAAACCCTAAACCCTAAACCCTAAACCCTAAACCCTAAACCCTAAACCCTAAACCCTAAACCCTAAACCCTAAACCCTAAACCCTAAACCCTAAACCCTAAACCCTAAACCCTAAACCCTAAACCCTAAACCCTAAACCCTAAACCCTAAACCCTAAACCCTAAACCCTAAACCCTAAACCCTAAACCCTAAACCCTAAACCCTAAACCCTAAACCCTAAACCCTAAACCCTAAACCCTAAACCCTAAACCCTAAACCCTAAACCCTAAACCCTAAACCCTAAACCCTAAACCCTAAACCCTAAACCCTAAACCCTAAACCCTAAACCCTAAACCCTAAACCCTAAACCCTAAACCCTAAACCCTAAACCCTAAACCCTAAACCCTAAACCCTAAACCCTAAACCCTAAACCCTAAACCCTAAACCCTAAACCCTAAACCCTAAACCCTAAACCCTAAACCCTAAACCCTAAACCCTAAACCCTAAACCCTAAACCCTAAACCCTAAACCCTAAACCCTAAACCCTAAACCCTAAACCCTAAACCCTAAACCCTAAACCCTAAACCCTAAACCCTAAACCCTAAACCCTAAACCCTAAACCCTAAACCCTAAACCCTAAACCCTAAACCCTAAACCCTAAACCCTAAACCCTAAACCCTAAACCCTAAACCCTAAACCCTAAACCCTAAACCCTAAACCCTAAACCCTAAACCCTAAACCCTAAACCCTAAACCCTAAACCCTAAACCCTAAACCCTAAACCCTAAACCCTAAACCCTAAACCCTAAACCCTAAACCCTAAACCCTAAACCCTAAACCCTAAACCCTAAACCCTAAACCCTAAACCCTAAACCCTAAACCCTAAACCCTAAACCCTAAACCCTAAACCCTAAACCCTAAACCCTAAACCCTAAACCCTAAACCCTAAACCCTAAACCCTAAACCCTAAACCCTAAACCCTAAACCCTAAACCCTAAACCCTAAACCCTAAACCCTAAACCCTAAACCCTAAACCCTAAACCCTAAACCCTAAACCCTAAACCCTAAACCCTAAACCCTAAACCCTAAACCCTAAACCCTAAACCCTAAACCCTAAACCCTAAACCCTAAACCCTAAACCCTAAACCCTAAACCCTAAACCCTAAACCCTAAACCCTAAACCCTAAACCCTAAACCCTAAACCCTAAACCCTAAACCCTAAACCCTAAACCCTAAACCCTAAACCCTAAACCCTAAACCCTAAACCCTAAACCCTAAACCCTAAACCCTAAACCCTAAACCCTAAACCCTAAACCCTAAACCCTAAACCCTAAACCCTAAACCCTAAACCCTAAACCCTAAACCCTAAACCCTAAACCCTAAACCCTAAACCCTAAACCCTAAACCCTAAACCCTAAACCCTAAACCCTAAACCCTAAACCCTAAACCCTAAACCCTAAACCCTAAACCCTAAACCCTAAACCCTAAACCCTAAACCCTAAACCCTAAACCCTAAACCCTAAACCCTAAACCCTAAACCCTAAACCCTAAACCCTAAACCCTAAACCCTAAACCCTAAACCCTAAACCCTAAACCCTAAACCCTAAACCCTAAACCCTAAACCCTAAACCCTAAACCCTAAACCCTAAACCCTAAACCCTAAACCCTAAACCCTAAACCCTAAACCCTAAACCCTAAACCCTAAACCCTAAACCCTAAACCCTAAACCCTAAACCCTAAACCCTAAACCCTAAACCCTAAACCCTAAACCCTAAACCCTAAACCCTAAACCCTAAACCCTAAACCCTAAACCCTAAACCCTAAACCCTAAACCCTAAACCCTAAACCCTAAACCCTAAACCCTAAACCCTAAACCCTAAACCCTAAACCCTAAACCCTAAACCCTAAACCCTAAACCCTAAACCCTAAACCCTAAACCCTAAACCCTAAACCCTAAACCCTAAACCCTAAACCCTAAACCCTAAACCCTAAACCCTAAACCCTAAACCCTAAACCCTAAACCCTAAACCCTAAACCCTAAACCCTAAACCCTAAACCCTAAACCCTAAACCCTAAACCCTAAACCCTAAACCCTAAACCCTAAACCCTAAACCCTAAACCCTAAACCCTAAACCCTAAACCCTAAACCCTAAACCCTAAACCCTAAACCCTAAACCCTAAACCCTAAACCCTAAACCCTAAACCCTAAACCCTAAACCCTAAACCCTAAACCCTAAACCCTAAACCCTAAACCCTAAACCCTAAACCCTAAACCCTAAACCCTAAACCCTAAACCCTAAACCCTAAACCCTAAACCCTAAACCCTAAACCCTAAACCCTAAACCCTAAACCCTAAACCCTAAACCCTAAACCCTAAACCCTAAACCCTAAACCCTAAACCCTAAACCCTAAACCCTAAACCCTAAACCCTAAACCCTAAACCCTAAACCCTAAACCCTAAACCCTAAACCCTAAACCCTAAACCCTAAACCCTAAACCCTAAACCCTAAACCCTAAACCCTAAACCCTAAACCCTAAACCCTAAACCCTAAACCCTAAACCCTAAACCCTAAACCCTAAACCCTAAACCCTAAACCCTAAACCCTAAACCCTAAACCCTAAACCCTAAACCCTAAACCCTAAACCCTAAACCCTAAACCCTAAACCCTAAACCCTAAACCCTAAACCCTAAACCCTAAACCCTAAACCCTAAACCCTAAACCCTAAACCCTAAACCCTAAACCCTAAACCCTAAACCCTAAACCCTAAACCCTAAACCCTAAACCCTAAACCCTAAACCCTAAACCCTAAACCCTAAACCCTAAACCCTAAACCCTAAACCCTAAACCCTAAACCCTAAACCCTAAACCCTAAACCCTAAACCCTAAACCCTAAACCCTAAACCCTAAACCCTAAACCCTAAACCCTAAACCCTAAACCCTAAACCCTAAACCCTAAACCCTAAACCCTAAACCCTAAACCCTAAACCCTAAACCCTAAACCCTAAACCCTAAACCCTAAACCCTAAACCCTAAACCCTAAACCCTAAACCCTAAACCCTAAACCCTAAACCCTAAACCCTAAACCCTAAACCCTAAACCCTAAACCCTAAACCCTAAACCCTAAACCCTAAACCCTAAACCCTAAACCCTAAACCCTAAACCCTAAACCCTAAACCCTAAACCCTAAACCCTAAACCCTAAACCCTAAACCCTAAACCCTAAACCCTAAACCCTAAACCCTAAACCCTAAACCCTAAACCCTAAACCCTAAACCCTAAACCCTAAACCCTAAACCCTAAACCCTAAACCCTAAACCCTAAACCCTAAACCCTAAACCCTAAACCCTAAACCCTAAACCCTAAACCCTAAACCCTAAACCCTAAACCCTAAACCCTAAACCCTAAACCCTAAACCCTAAACCCTAAACCCTAAACCCTAAACCCTAAACCCTAAACCCTAAACCCTAAACCCTAAACCCTAAACCCTAAACCCTAAACCCTAAACCCTAAACCCTAAACCCTAAACCCTAAACCCTAAACCCTAAACCCTAAACCCTAAACCCTAAACCCTAAACCCTAAACCCTAAACCCTAAACCCTAAACCCTAAACCCTAAACCCTAAACCCTAAACCCTAAACCCTAAACCCTAAACCCTAAACCCTAAACCCTAAACCCTAAACCCTAAACCCTAAACCCTAAACCCTAAACCCTAAACCCTAAACCCTAAACCCTAAACCCTAAACCCTAAACCCTAAACCCTAAACCCTAAACCCTAAACCCTAAACCCTAAACCCTAAACCCTAAACCCTAAACCCTAAACCCTAAACCCTAAACCCTAAACCCTAAACCCTAAACCCTAAACCCTAAACCCTAAACCCTAAACCCTAAACCCTAAACCCTAAACCCTAAACCCTAAACCCTAAACCCTAAACCCTAAACCCTAAACCCTAAACCCTAAACCCTAAACCCTAAACCCTAAACCCTAAACCCTAAACCCTAAACCCTAAACCCTAAACC